>JBAMJV010002719.1:0-12696 GCA_037951105.1 Echinarachnius parma
CTACAAGGATTGTTATGGGTTATATGGGGCAGGACTGGACCGAAATAAATCATACAAACGATAAGGTGACATGTCTTTGTCAATTTTGTATTTTGCGCTTCAGTGGATGGAATAAGGGAAATCCAACTCGGTTGTGTGTGTGTGTGTGTGTGTGTGTGTGTGTGTGTGTGTGTGTGTGTGTGTGTGTGTGTGTGTGTGTGTGTGTGTGTGTGTGTGTGTGTGTGTGTGTGTGTGTGTGTGTGTGTGTGTGTGTGTGTGTGTGTGTGTGTGTGTGTGTGTGTGTATGTGTGTGTGTGTGTGTGTGCGTGTGTGTGTGAGTGTGTGTGTATGCATTTGTGTGCGATTGTGTCTGTGTTCGTGTGTCTTTTTGTGTCTGTGTTTGTTTGTGTGTGAGTCTCCCATGTATGTGTGTGTGTTTGTGGTGGGGGGGGGGGGGGGGGGTACTCTCAACTCCCCTAATATTTACGCCACTCATTCATTGAGGCGCCCAGCGAGCCACGATTCCTTCCGTTGCTCCCCTCTAACTGTTAGTAAGGTGATGGATTGTCCTTGTTTACCCAGGCTTCATCACTGCTTCCGGAATCATTATTATTGTATGAGCCGTTATTGGAGACGCACTAACCCCGCCCCAGCCCTGCCCCCACCCCCCCCCCCCCCCCCAAAAAAAACCCATACATTTGTTTAAAGTCAAGTTCCGTGCCATGTGGCATACATGGCTGTGCCTAGCTCAATTTAAATGCCGCTAGTTTCCTGTACCAATTTGTTTTAAATATGCATTGTACATTTCATGAACCAATATGTTTATCCGGCTAAACATACAAAGTGAAATGTGAAAGCTCACAGCGATAAAGGATAAAAAAAAATGATACAAGGCAAACACAGGACTGAGAAGAGGCCAAGTTTCCATGTAAGTTCTTTTTTATCGTTACTTGCTGATCACTTTAACTAAATCCTCACATCCGCTACAAGACTTTTTGTTTGTAAACAGCAAGTTAAATTAGCATCTCTACAAGTCTCCACGCCCGCGAAAGGGGATTCACATCCCCATTAACGTGATTAGTCTAGATACCTTTAAAACCCACCCAAGGTATCCGTGAGGAGTCGCATAACGATGTTACCATGGCAACTCCTCCCCTACTTAATAGATTTGGGAAGTCACGTCGTAAAAAGGCCTAAAAATGCAATATGAATTGCTGATGTATTATTATGGGTACGGACGTTTTCGGTACGTGAAGATCGACACATTGTCTATAATCAAATCTATCCCATATTTCCATATTATATCACATTCCTACTAATGCCTTAGACTACCTTTTTTTTAAATGTCAGTAATATAATAGAGACTGATATGAAAATCCAGGGCTGGTCCTCTACATCCGGGATACTCGGCACAGAGCGGAAGGATACTGATTGATCGACTGTACAGCGCCTCTGGCCACACCACCGCCACTCCTGATAGATGGGTAGCCTAGCATGAACCAGAGTGGTAGATATTAGTGCCGTACGTTCGGGGGGGGGGGGGGGGGGGGCTGGAGCACGTGCCTTCAAATAATGTGCCACAAAATTAACTGTTCCCTTCCCCTCACCACACAACAATCATTTGGACCACGCTACGCCACGGGTATGTAATTCAATCGGTCGACCCAATATATGTTTTCTTCTAATAACCATTTATTCATGTATGATAACCGTACTCGATCGCACACATGCTTGAAATATAAATCTGCTACTCTAATGCTATATATATATATCTGCTAAATATACATAACAACTATATCGGGTTATAAATATATCAATCTGCTTTACTATTCTATGGTATACACATCATTATAACGACACAACAGGTGCACTCTCCAACTCCCTCGGGAGAATTTCGACCTGGCCGACATAATGTCGCAAATATGTGGTGTTACCCATGTAATTGATCAATGGCGTTACCAATACCAGTGTATATCCAGATAGTGTGTGAGAGTGTGTGTACATGGTGGAGGGTAGCCTTTAGTCAAGGCTCTATATGGCTTGGAGATTCTCTATGCGATCGCGAGCTAGCTAGCTGTGAGAAACTCAGCCTTTCGCGGTTTAATACAGTACCGGTTGTAGAACCTGCCAGACAGCACGATGCATATCGGATAGGCTAGGTGGAGGGGTGTAGGGGTGAGTATAGGGAGGGGTGCAGTATGTGACAAACGATTATATTGGTGATAATTATACGGTAGAAATCATTCTTGTTTTGGTCATAGGAGACAGCAAAGGGGGAGGGGGGGGGGGGGGGGGCAAGAAATTCACCAGGGCCACTTTTCCCCTTGCTCTCTACAGCTGCACCCCTGATGCTAACGACCAAATGGGTGTAGTAATATTGTCCATAGCTGTAATATCCCCCTCCTTAATTTTAGCATATAGGAATCAGTGCCTAACCCTTGGTCTCGGTTCACACTTGCTACGCCAGCGTTCACACCCCGCCGCGGAACACCTGTGGCTCGGCAAAATTCGATAAACCCCTCTCGGGTCAAAGGTCAACGGGTGGTCATCTTGAAAACTCATCCTCCTCCAATCCCGGTGTCATAGGATTGTTTGTACCTCAGGAAAACTGGTAACTCGATATAGTTGTTACGGTACACGTACGGACCACTTTCGCGGGTGGTGGGACCAGTTCTCTCTCGGGGGAAACCGGTTCGGGTTTTTCCTAAGGTACCAAATATTCTATGACATCGGTATCGATTCTGCGCGCGAAAAAAAGTACAACCAAAGGTCTCGCCTTGTTGATGTTATTTATTCCACAAGTTGCGACTTTATCGCGACTTACCACGTTTTTATACATAGTTCATATACTGTTAAAGGGACTGGACTGTTAAGTTACGAGTTGCACAAGTTAGTAAGTATAAACAAAATCCTATCCATTTCCACTTTGTTATTGAGATTTGTATGGTTTGATTTAAAAAAATATACAGAGATATTTCAAATGTGAACAAACCTATATCACCATTTTGTTAGTGTTGTTTCTTCATCCAACTACAGCTGTAGATCCTCAGTTGACATGTGTGAGAACAGGCAAAGTGTTAATAAAAGAACCTCTAGAGATAGAGTTCCGAGTAAGTTTTTAGGGATTCTACTAGATGTTTCTAGATCCCTTTAAAAGCTGTGGACCACAACAGGAAGCTCGTTACGAAAGTTCTACCTCCTTGATTTCTTCCTTCCAAAGATTGATTGTCGCTTGTTTTTATCATGCAGATGCAACACCACATTTTCATAAACATGTTACATGTTTTAAAGTGTTTGTTTGTTTGTTTTCTCCTTCTTTCGAGAACCCATGGCCTCCCCCTCCTCCCTCTGTACACAAAATGTGATATATTTCTTCATTTTTGCCCAGTTGCTTCCAACCTCTTCGCTCTGTCGCCAACAATAATTGTAATAAAGGACTGGCATGCATGACTAATTGACTAGTAGTAGTCTTCGATATTGATATTCTTTTTTACCAACTATAATATTCCATCAGATGTGATTGTTCTGTAATTATGTATATTGTTTTGGTATACGATGTTTTACTAGTTGTTTTCGTATAGATAATTTCATGTCAAATTTCAAATTTCAATTACAATCCATAATGGCATTGCCAACAGTGGACAGGCTCTCCCCGTACTGACTACTCACCATACTCCCCCAGAAGCATACTAGCCAAATGTGATTATATTCTTTTATTTTTGCCCCGTAGCCCCCTCCCTCTGCGTAACGTCGCCAACAATTACAATTCACAATGGCGTAGCCAACTATTGACAGCCCCCCCCCCCGTACTGACTACGCTACTGATTCAAGATGTGCAGTGATTTCCCCAGACGCCCCTTCATTAATATCTAATAATGATTGCCGTTGCTTCGGTTTCAGACACAAGGGTGTGACGTCAATGGCTGTCTGGACAAAACAGATATTTTTTTATATTTTTTAAAGGGATGGTACAGTTTTTGGTCAAACTGAATGTATAATCAAAACTAGCACGATATCATTACAAACGATTAGTTATGATTCCACCATGCCCGAAAGGTAGAAAACTTAAGTTAAAATAATGCTATCATTAAAAAAGAAGCCGTTAAAACAGAAGGGGCGCTCTTTTAATACATATTGGTTTCATCCATTTAAACAAAATTGAATGTGATGTTTTTACAAATAATGATCCAATAGAGCAATCATTAACAACTATATATTTAAAAACCTTAAATTGTATATTTTCGAAAAATTGTAAGCGATATTTTGTTTTTTTGCTTAAAGGGATAGTTGAGTTTTGGTATAGAGGGCGCTACACTATTTTTTTGTGTGTGATAATGAAAAACTGAGTGTCAAATTCGAAAGAGCATACAATTTTAATGACAGAATCAACTTTATTTGATCAAAATCGGTTCAGAAATGGCTGAAATATCCAAAAGCATTACCATTTGTAATAAATGTGGGGCCCCACATTTATTCGAACTTTTTGAACCAGCCGTTAAAATTTTTTTTTTTAATGCTTCCTCTTTTCATGTACAAAGAGGTTTTTAAATAGTTGTTGATTATCTCTCTATCTAATCACTATTTCAACAAAACATCACATGCACAATATTTTATTTAAGATGGTTGAAACCGATGAGTATTTAGAGAGCGCCCTCTTGAGTTTTAACGCCTCTTTTTGAATGATAACAGGCTTTTTACTTAGTCATTTGTAATTTTGTTTTCCTTTCGAGCATGGTGGATTTATAACTATAGTTTGTAATGTAATGGTGCATGTTTTGGTTACTAAAATTCAGTTTTTACCAAAACTGTACTCTCTTTACTAGAACTCAACTATCCCTTAAAATTGTTGAATAAATGTGGGTCCATGCACATTTATTCTAATCGGTTGTATTTATTGATATTTCTTTCTGAACCGATTTTGATCAAATACAGTTTGTTTTATCTTTACAAGCACATGCTCTTCCAAATATTACACTTAGTTTTCCATTACCTCGCAAATTAATTATTTCTTGAAGCGCCCTCTAAACCAAAACTGTACTATCCCTTTAATGGGGCTCTTAATATTATTATGTAAATCACCACTGGAGTACAAACGTTATATGCGCGAATCATATAATAGTAATTTCGTGTCTCAACTCTCTATATATTTCCTCAATGGAGAAGCGTCAACATATAACCAGGAAAATTGTTGGGTTAGTACATGGAACCATTGTCAAAGAAATCTCTTTTTACAGTCAATAATATGATTTGTTCCGCTTTCAGTGGTCATATTGTACTTCAAAGTCGCTCGGAATACTTGGCAAATACATTACATACATAATATCTTTCAAAAAGCGCAAGGTTTATTTTTTTTTCCATTCCCAACGAAACAACATGTACAACATATAGCATCACATATTGAATTCTTAAAATCTCTATTCAAAATCCGTACTTCTAAAATCGAACAAAATACAAAAAAGGTCATTATTATGACCGCATACAAAACTGGACGTCCGGTCCAGAGATATTTCGTGACTTCCGGAACTACAACATGTCTGGTAGAAATGGAATGATGAAAATCGCATCTATCTCGGACATAACTATAAATGTTTTTGCAGGAATCAATGCGCATATCTGCACTACACTGCGGCATCACTCCTGGTTATATCAATGCGCTCATGGTTATCATCTCAGGATGTATTATGAAAGATCACATTTGTATTCATTGGCAGAGATTGATCAGGGGTCGCCTCGCCTGATTGCCCGGGATGACATTAACAGGGGGACACAGTCAGGAAAACAAACGGACCGACTGTCACTCAGACGGATGGGTGTCACAGCGCGTAACGAGGGGAAATCATCACTCATATACCAGCGACTTCAGGTATGCAGACTGACAGTCTGAAAACGGGTGGGGATGTGGTAAGGGAGGGGGGGGGGGGTAAGTGGGTTAAATTTGGGGTTTAGGGGTAGGGTGAGTGTCAGTTATAGATGGTTGGATGTCACAGCGCGTAACGAGGGGAAATCATCACTATACCAGCGACATCATGTATTTACACTGACAGACTGAAGAGGAGTGGGGTGAGGGTAAGATTTGGGGATGAGGGGAAGGGGTGTGGGTGTTGGTAAGTGGGGTAGGTCAATTTAGGGACTATGGGGTAGGGGTGATTGTCAGTTAGATGGTTGGATGTCACACCGCGTAACGAGGGGAAATCATCACTATACCAGCGACTACATGTATTTAGACTGACAGACTGAAGAGGAGTAGGGTTGGGGTAATAGGGGGGGGGGGGGGGTCAATTAGGGGATTAGGGGTAGGGTTTGATTGTCAGTTAGATGGTTGGGAGTCACAGCGCGTAACGAGGGGAAATCATCACTCATATACCAGCGACTTGAGGTATGTAGACTGACAGGCTAAAGGGGAGAAGGGGGTTTGGGGCTGGGTGATATTAAAGGGCTGGGAATGGGTGTTAGGGGTACTGGGGATGATGGCTGTCAGTTAGATTGTTTGGTGTCATCACGTAACCGAGGTAACCGTGGAATCATCACTCATGAACTCCGAGACTTCGGTGGGGTGGGTTAGCGTGGAGGTAGGACAATTGGGGATGGGGGAGGTATTGGGTAGGGGTGGCTGTCAGCGACGTCAGACATGCATCATGTGCGTAGTGATATGTTGATGTTGAAGCGTATAAAGCAGGATAAAAGTGGGGAGGAGGGGGATCGAGAGGCCAACAATGGGTGACTATCAAGGGAATCGGGGTTAGGATGAGAATGAGGGGTGGGTTATCTATCACGTATGTCAATGGGTTTCACTACACATCTGAAGAGGAAAATATCATTTGACTCCATCAGACATACAAGCAGAAGGACAAAATGACGTTAACTGATAGAGGTATATCTTAGAGTTGGGTGGGAGGGGGGGGGGGGGGGGGAGGGAGGGGGTGCAGGGAAAAGGACGGGGAGGCCCAAGGAAAGGAAAACACAAACAATTGACACTCATTTATCCGCGACTTATGTTACGCTGACAGATTATAGGGTAGTTTCGTTTGTTCGTTAGTCAGTTGATAGGTTTGTTTGTTAGTTTAGTCAGTTGATAAGTTGTTTGTTGGTTGGTTGGTTGGTTGGTTGGCATGGTTGGCTGGCTGGCTGGCTGGCTGGCTGGCTGGCTGGTTGGCTGCTGGCTGGCTGGCTGGTTGGCTGGTTGGCTGGTTGGCTGGTTGGCTGGTTGGCTGGCTGGCTGGCTGGCTGGCTGGCTGGCTGGCTGGCTGGCTGGTTGGCTGGTTGGCTGGTTGGCTGGTTGGCTGGTTGGCTGGTTGGCTGGTTGCTGGTTGGCTGGTTGGCTGGTTGGCTGGCTGGCTGGCTGGCTGGCTGGCTGGCTGGCTGGCTGCTGGCTGGCTGGCTGGCTGGCTGGCTGGCTGGCTGGTTGCTTGGTTGCTTGGTTGCTTGGTCGGTCGGTCGGTCGATTGATTGGTTGATTATAATTATGATTTTGTTTTATATAGTTCTCCTTGCATTTGCCTTTCTTTCTTACTCGTATTTTATTAGCCCAAACCAATCTGTTTGCCATGACATTTCCACATTTCCATAATTGAATTCAATTAAACTGATAATTAAATGTCTCGCTCATCCAACTCATGATTTTGTGCATGACAACGAATTTACCAAGTGCTTTTGACATTTCGGAAATGAAAAGAGGGGGATAAAATTGTTTTTTTTAAAGCGGGGAATCCACCCACAGAAAGACGAGAGCGGAATTACGATCGCAACAGCCTCGGAGCCTTTGAATAATAGATGTCATGTGCCGCACCGGTAATCACCCATAGCCGCTCTCCGGAAATATAACATATTATATTCCCCGACGATAAATAACAACGAGTGACTTCTCGTCTACGGTAGACGAGACATGACATCGATGATGTAGGGCGATCATCGGCTGGTTCGGATTGGACGTAGAGGGCGTCAGTAACTATTCTCTATATTAACGCTCGATCTCTGCTATTTTGTCAGAGCGAAATTATGTCAAAATTCAAATCGAAATTTGTCTCAGGCCTATTAATTTTGATGGTGCGTGTTGTGTGTGTCTGTATATAGTTGTGTGTGTGCAAACTGTTTTATATTTTGTTTGAGTTTGATTATTGTATTCCAAATAAAAGGAAACTGACCAGAAATATGTAATTTAAGTGAAAAAAAAAAGCCCATCTGACGGTTGTTAGTCCCTGAAACCTTGTTCTATGTCCGTGATCGCCAAAAGCTATTAGGAACCTGACACAAGCCCGAAGAATGAAAAACCAACTTTGGGATTATGTGCGAGGGATCACCGAATAGACCGCTTCTGTAATGTATGCAAATAATATGCGTATGACGTAAGACTCCCCGTTGGCAAGCTTAACAATAGTAACTAAATCCGGCAAGCTAAGTTTGCCGGAGCTTGCCGTACCTAGTTACTATTAGCGTCTTTTCGCTCGGCGACGGGACTATGGCTACAACGCTAATCTTAGCGGGGGGTCGCACTCAGAGCGAAAAATTTCCCCGTAGCGGCCAAACCTAGGACGGTAGTTCGCCGAATTAACGTCGGGCGTAGAGCCGCTACGCGGGTACGTGATCAGCCAATCAGAGCGCTTGGACGGCGAGGCTCGCTGCCTCACGTGTTTCATGCACTGATTCGTACACACGCGCTGCATGCACAGTATGTTGTGATTTGTACTGCTATACCGTATGCTTATAGTACAACATGCATGATAAATGGAACGAGTGAAACTCCCGCGTATTCAGAACTGCGAAACTGCAAATAGATCGCGACGGTAGCCAGAGTACGGGGACGATCAAAGCTAATTTAAATCCCCCGTAGCCGCACTCCCGTCGCAGAGCGAAAAGACGCTATTGTTAAGCTTGCCAACGGGGAGTCTGACGTCATACGCATATTATTTGCATACATTACAGAAGCGGTCTATTGATGCAGCATTTAACAAAAATATATAAGTTATTCGAAAAAGGGAATCTGACCAGATATATGTAATGAAATGAAATTGAACAAAGAAGAGGGGTTTTCCCATTCACCGATATTTAAAAAAGGTGTTTGATATGCATGCGATTTTTTTCCTTCTCTTTTTTTTTAAATACGTGACGAAATTTTGTTAGCAATCCCATCCATCGATGATGGATGGATGTCGGAGAGCGGTTTATATCCATGATGGATCTGTCCCTTCCTGTGAGGGCGATTATTGGACAAAGATTGAATGCCCGTCAAGAGGCGACCCGATGCAACGGGAGATATTGTCCGAGTATATTGAAGGTAGTTTCCATGACTATGACAAAATAAACCTCACCTCAAAGCATCCAGTTTTGAAGGAACAGAGGAGCAAAATATAAACAAGAATTATGTTGATGCGATCGTAAATGTGATAGCTATTTTACTTACTTACTTGTAGACAATCATACTTCACATCGATATTATGTTGACGTACCGTATACGTTATTCAAAAGAAAAAAAAAACAATGTGACCAAAAGCACGAAATTTAAATGCGCACATTAGGGAAAGGGGCACAGGGACAACTTCCATCTGCTTCTCGACATCCTTCATGCTCCCCTTGTGAACAAAACAAACGTTCATACTAATATTTTGTTGGCATAATTATGCCGTTCCCTCTTTCCCGCCCCCTCCCTGTCTCGATATCGACCCTTACCACACCACCGCCGTCGGGGGCACCACAGACTGCATGGACACAAATACCCGTGACATTAGCGGGGATAAAATGTCACTTGCATCCGGCTCGGTAATCGGGACTTCTGTGGAAAACCCGATCCGGGAATCAGCAGGTATTTATGCGATGGCAAATGGGGATAAAGGTAGGGAAGGATGGTGGGACGGGAGGTGGATGGGAGAAGTGATTGACGTGTGTAAGGGGGGTGACATATGGAGGGGAGGGCCGGGAGATGATAGGGGTAGAGGGGAATTTTGTTAGGGGTGCCTTCTTTCATCATTGGCGTGGATCTCTAAGTGATGCCTTTTTTCCAGGGGGATTTATAAACAACTTAAATACATTTCTGCAGTTATTCCTGACAGTAAATCAGATGCGAGGCCTCGTTAGAAGACTGGATCCATCCCAGTTACCATGGATACGAATGTATTCAGTGACGCGATTGTCATTGCTTGCGATTGAGTGACAACATGGTGGATCTACGAGCGTGTGTGTACCACTCAGGGCTCAGGGGCACACACACGGACAATCGAAACAGAAATGATAGCGAGAACATGTTTTATAATCTTCTTTATTTTACACAATTATCATTTTGTGTCTTCTTCACCGGGTAAGAGGATGGGTAGGGAGGGAAGAGGTTAGCAACCCTTTCGTCCTCGTGATCATCGAGGCCCTTTATTCGCGGAGCTCATTACATTGATGTTTTGTATGAATCAAGAACAAAATAAATGGTGAGCATGGTGAGACAGTAATTACAAACGTAAATACTTCAAGTGGAAACTGCATGACAATAGCATGTTCAATGTCATAATGAATTGATTAAGAAAATATTTCACTGATCATCACTACACAATTAATGTTAAATGTAATTATAGTTTAATGTTTTGAATGTTATACGCAATAACTCAAGGAATAATTTGCCCTTTTTCCTCTCAGAAAGCTGTAATAATATTTTAATCAGCACTCATATAGTATAGTGCATTATATAGATTTGATACGATTCTAACAATATTACTATATGTATGATCATGGTATGCTGTTCTTCCTCTTTTAGTTTTAGTCGAGACAAATCTTCCCATAGTTATTCACGAAACAGAACAGTCAAATCCTATGTTCCCACACTTTCATCTTCAATTCAAACACATGCTCGACCGAAGTAACGCAAGCGGAAATCCATGTCACTGGACCTTAGTGCTCAGAGTAAATACTTCTACATGTTACCATAGCAACGATGCATCTCATGCTGGTAGGACGAGATAACAACCTGGACCATCCCAACGTGTGGTGAGGTCCTTGGATGCGGTATGGGGTGTATGGGTGGGTGTACGAGGGGTGCACAAGGGGTGCATGAAAGAAGGGTGAACAGGCATGACAAGAGGTACATAAGAGGTACACAAAAAGGGTACATAAGGATATAGTTATGGCATGCCTTATGGGGGTAAGAGAGCAAACGGGGTTATGGGGTGCACAAGGTGCTAGGTGCGATGTGCTAGGGGTACACACGGGGGTGCACGAGAGGTGTTTGCGGGGTGTTTGAGGGGTGCACAAATCTATCTGCGATCCTCTTCTCAAATCACATGTACAAGGGTGCGTGGGTTTAGGGTGGGCTGTGCCGAGAGGCGGGCCAGTGTTTATAAGAGCATGGAGTACTATCCATGATAAGAGCATGTATACATTACTAACTAATTTCTATATTCCCCTAAAGTCAGTATACAAATGATGCGCAGGTATGAGTGGGTCGGTAGGAATTGTTTGCACAAGGTAACTATGGAACTGTTAAACCCACGAGGCGAAGCCGAGTGGTTTAGACTAGTTTTCCATAGTTACGGCGTACAAACAATTCCACCGACCCACGAAATAAACTTGCGCATCATCTGTTTTATAGAATGGGCATTGTTACGCCCCCAAAAAATTACCGGATGCATGAAATAATTTTACCGGACTCATGAAATTTTTTACCGGACGCATGATTTTTTTACGGACGCATGAAATTTTTTACCGGACGCATGAAATTTTTACCGGACGCATGAAATTTTTACCGGACGCATGAAATTTTTACCGGACGCATGAAATTTTTACCGGACGCATGATTTTTTTTACCGGACGCATGACTTTTCATGCATCCAGTACAATTAATTGTCTGCACAAATTTTGCTCTCAACCAATCAGATTGCAGGGATTTATCAACCCATTCTATAATATTAAATGATATAAAACCATACACATTATTACCTGTGGATGAGCACGAATATTATTCGCGATAAAATTTATATTATATCCTTCAAAAGTCAGTATTCATGTATTAACAAATCTTACAAATTATTAATTGTGGGTGAGCATGAACAGTTTGCACGATTAATAGCTATAACTACCAATTTATATATCCCCCTAAAGTCAGTATTTAATGTAATAACAAAACATACAAATTATTCACGGGCACCATGTGGAGAGGAAGCGACTAATCGGACACACACTGGGATTTGAACCTTCACCCCTGCACGTTCAGCCCCCGGGGTCCTGCTGCGCGCCTGTTATACCCCATATCCCCCAAAAGCACCTGCTGTTGTTATCGTTCAGCCAAAATTCCGATTGGACGTTTCTCGGACGAAATAAAAAATAACGCATAAATTTGAAAACGCATAGTATTTACATGTAGTTCCTGTGACCGTAATATTGTACAGTGCAACACTTGTTCTGGGATACCATAACCGGCCCAGACCTAATGTTGTTATCTTTCAGCTATTAATGCCTGATTGGACGTTTTTTGACAAAATAAGAACAATATCAAACAATCATAATGATGCAGTTGTAGCCGTTATTGTAGAGTGTAAAACTTGTTATGGGATTACTCGGATCGAATGATAATGAGTAATATCAAAAATAGCTATACAATGAGGCCTCAAGCATAACCCGAATCGCGCAAGCACAAGAAAATGGCACATCTACTAACTATAGACAAGAGGGGAAATTAAGACGATATTATGATAAAGAAATACAAGTCATGCCCCCTCCTACTAAGTAAGCCACGTTATACATTTG